>WOXC01008932.1:507500-530088 GCA_011680675.1 Gymnobelideus leadbeateri | reverse complement strand
TGCTTAAAAAAAAAAAAAGAAGTCACAACCTTTTGTTTCTAAGGTTTCAATTGCTATTCCAGGCAGGTTAATTGTTCTTTGCAAAATATAGCCCACTTCAAGAAGGAAGAAATGTGGTCATATTATACTGGACTAACAGTAGCTGTTATAGGGAAAAATAATAAATGCCCTTTAATTGTATCTTACTGGAATTAGTCATTAGTCTGCATGAGTGATGGGAGGATAAATAGCATTCTTAAAAGCCTCCAGATGAATGTTAAGTCTGTCTCTTTGCAAAAAAAAAAAACAAGTCAGACACACAACAGGACCCTTTCCCAATATGATATGAATAAATCTATTTGGGGACCATATGAGACAATGGAAAGACACTGGATTTGAATTCACTGGGGATTGGTGCAATCTTAGTGAATTCTCTTTATGATGTGATGGGCTAGAAAAACCCCAAGGTTACTTCTACTTTAAAATCTATGATTCTTTCATTGAAATCAACAGAAGTATAGCTTATCAAGAATCCCCAAAGATTTAAGAACCTACTTTTCACCAGGCACTGAGCTAGGTATTAGGATAAAAAGGAAAAAAAGAGTGAGTCAGTCTTTATCCTGAAGGAGCTTACATTCTATTGGTGAAGACTATATATATATGTGTGTGTGTGTGTGTGTGTGTGTGTGTGTGTGTGTGTGTCTGTGTGTGTGTGCCTGTGTGTATTTACAAAAAATTATATAAATAATATATGCAAAATAAAAATAATTTGGGGAAGAAAAAAATTAGTAGCTGAGATAATTAGGAGAGGCTTCATCTAGCAAGTATGCTTTAGGGCAGAGGTGAGGTAGGAGAGTATTCCCATCATAGAGCATAGCCAGTGAAAAGATAGGGAAACAGTACTAGGAATGATATTAGTAAGGTACAGCAAGAAGCCTAGTTAGGCTGGATCATAGTGTATGTGGAGGAGGGTGTTGTGCAATAGGACTGGGCAGGTGGTTTGGCATCATGTTGTGAAGTGCTTTGAAAGGCCAACATAAGAGTTCATATGTAATACCAGAGACTAGTATTCCTAGTATCTGATGCTAGGAATCACTGGAGTTTACTGAGTATGGGAATTCTTTGGTCAGACCTATATATTAAGGAAATCATTTTGGCAATAGTAAGCAGCCACTTGATCTAGTGGATTGAACATTGGACTTGGAGTTAGGAAGAAGTGAATTCACACCTACTTTAGGCACTTACTATATATATACATATATGACCCTGGGCAAGTCTGTATGTATTTTGAGGATCAAATGAGATGACATATAAAGTACCTTAATAAACTAAAATATATACATATATATGCCAGTGATGCTTATGATGGATGAAGGATGGATTAATATAGGGAAGGATTTGAGGTGAGGAGAACAATTAGAAAACTACTGAAATAGCCCAGGCAAGAAATTATGCATGTCTGAACTATATTGATGATTGCATATGGAGAGAAAAAGGGGTCAAGCTGAAGATGTTACTTGAGTAGAAAATAAAACAAAACACTGGCAACTGGTTGAATGAAGGCAATTAGGTGACACAGTAAAATAGAATGCAGGACCTGGAGTCAGAAAGGTCCAATATCACAGCCAGTTTGAAATATTTACTAACTTTATTAACCTAGCCAAGTCAAACACCACTATCTGCCTGATAGCGTCCTCACCTATAAAATGAAGATAATAATAGTATCTAACTCAACATTTTCACTGAGACAAAATTACAATAACAAAATATGTATAAAGAATATTGTAAATTTAAAGCTCTATATTAATGCTAGTTTTTATGATGATTATTTTTGTTGTGGTTATTGAATATGTGGGGAAAGGAGAATTAAAAATAAAGGAAAATATGAAGGTTTTGGACCCCAGAGACTGGAATGATGCTACTGTCCTTCAAAGAAATAGGAAAATTTGGTACAGGTTTCTGTGTGGGAAAAACAATGAGATCTGTTTTAATCATGTGTTTAAGATGCTTATAGGACAGACAATTGGAAATGTCCAGTAGGCTGTGATTTTAGACTAGGGCTCACTAAAAAGATTAAGGTTAAATATACAGATCAGGAAATCATCTAAATGGTAATAATAATCAAAGCTCTCGAAGCTAATGAGGTCACCAAGTGAAGGAGTGTAGAGAAGAATCAGAGTCAAAGCTTGGAATTCATAATTATATTGGATTTAAAATATAAATATAGTTAATGGTAAATTTGTGCCAAAAGGACTGGCAGAATATCCATGTGGTCCTCATTCTTATAAAGAAACCCCAACAAAGGACCTTAAAACTATGGTCTGGTGAATCTTACTAATATTCCAAAAGAGTTGATGGAATCTTTCATCCTAGATCAATAAATTAGAAAAATCTATTGTGAAGGTAAGGCCACATGATTTTACCTATTGGGAAATCATGTGTCACATTTTACCTTCATAGTGTTAAAGAATACCTTTGTATGTGGCAAGGGAGATTAAATTATTGTATCTGTTATTGTTATACCTTCAAAAATCTTTTTTTATATAATTCTACAAAAAAGACTAATAGCAACAAAGACAAACATATGATTTTTGGCTAATGTATCTTACAAAAGAAAACTAGATAACAAAGGATAAAGAGTCAGTGGCTTATAAGAATGTCTCAAAGAAAAATACATAGCTTGGTTATCGAAAAATTAGCCTTTGGCCTAATCTTATTTGGCCCTCTGATAAAAGATATGGAAAAGGGAGTGGATAATATCTTTAAATTTTCACCTGACATTAGGGATTTTCCAGGAAAAAAAAAAGAAAAGAAAGGATCAAAAGGGACAAACTGTTGGAAGATCTTGCTAGTGGGGCCACAAAGGTGATAGGTGAATTTCACTGTGAGCAAGTAAAAGGCAATATATTGGCAATATTCCAAACTAGAGGTAAACCTTGACATGAATATTTGACCAATCAGTTTGCCATATATATTGACAATCATCTCTCCACAAAAATCAACACCAGGATATCTCCTCTCTCCTCTGCCCAATTCTTCTTCTATTTTCAATCATTTGTTCATCTAAAAAATAATTATTTAATACCTATCCTGAGTAAGGAAATTTTCTAAGCACTTCAGAAAATTTCCTAATTCAAGAGGTATATTTCTGCATATCTGTATGATTAAGTAATGAAGATGGGAGAGCTGTAATCATCAGTCATTCCCCTCTTCTCACCTTCTTTTCATGGATAGAAGCTCTGAACCACAATAGCTAAACAAAGTGCATTAATGGCCATGTTCCAACCACTATATATGTGGCCTTCAATTTGGTTCTGAGCCTGGGAGTCTGAGCTTGTCATTTACTACATGATAGAGAATTAATGAGATTGATGTGAAGTAAGTTTAACATTTTGAATACTGGTTAAAACCTGGCTCCTGAGTCTAGACACATAGATTAAGATGATATTGTTATTTTGTTGATTTGTTTGTTTGTTGTTGTTACTGTTATTATTTGTAACAGGCCTTTTATTCCATCAGTATGGGTACTCACAATGAGGAGACTCCTTCTATCATTTCAGATCAGCACCTACCTATCGTGTAACTTGGAGAATTGCCCAAAGTAGCCTACAGATACTTAGAATGTTTGGCAAATCCTGTAAGGTAACACACATAAAATAATCATATAGAGAGAGGAGCCAAGAGACAGTGAAATGAGAGAATGGAAAGATCTAAGAAAGAAATGAAAATAAATTTTACTTCCAGGATTAAAAAAATCTTTTTTTTTCTACTTGTAGAGGAATAATATGCATTAATTTTCTGTGACTAAAATAACCTTAATTATTGTTAAAATATATGAAAAAATCTTTTGTACACATTCCTGTAAAAGTAACTCTAAATGTTGAAGACAGTAATTCAATGTAAATAAAGCAGTTCCATTAATCCTGTTTACCTCCCCTATATTGTCTGTTCTTCCTTCCTTTTTTTTTTTTTTTTTTTGCTTTTTGGAGGGCAATTGGGGTTAAGTGACTTGCCCGAAGTCACATGTCTCGTTTTTGTGCTAAGTGTCTGAGGCCACATTTGAACTCAGGTCTTCCTGAGGCCAGGGTTGGTGCTCTATTCACTGCACCACCTAGCTACCCCTATTATCTGTTCTTTATCTTGTGACATCAGTATAACAAAAACAGGAAAAGCAGAAGACCTATCTTTGTTACCCACTATTATCACCAACCCTACTTCTGGAATCTTCCCTCTGTATGTACTCTTTTTTTTCAAGGTTTATTCCAAACATACATCTATATATCTATACACACACACACACACACACACACACACACACACACACACACACACATATACACACACACACACATACACACATGTGTATATCTGTATACATCTATACATATATGTATGGATACATATATACACATACACATTTGTGTGTGTGTGTATATATATATGCATGCATGTATGTATATATCTATTTATTTATCAGAATCTTGTTCCTGTAACCTACAGAACTTTATATCCTTCAATTTCTTATATTAAGAAGCTTAGTACTTGAACTGCCTTGCAGTTACTGCAACTCCTGCCTTCATGCATGGGGACTTCAATATAGTTGTTTACATACTCCTAGATGGCAGAATGTCCCAGTTTATTAATTTCTCCAACTCCAGTTACTTTCTCCATAAATCTGACAGGTAAACTGTTCCTTGCCGTCCCAGATGGTTTATCATATCAGATTTTATATATAAACTGAGAACCAATTTTGACTTTATTTTGGTATACTCTTTAACATATTGATCTATGCCCAGTTTCTGACATACTGTTTTTTAGTTTTTCCATCAGTTTTTTGTCAAATAGTGAGTTCTTATTCCAGAATCTGGAGTCTTTGGGTTTATCAAACTGTATGTTACTATAGCATTGACTGTGTTTTGTGAACCTAATATATTCCACTGATTCACCACTGTATTTCTCACCCAGTAACAAGTGGTTTTGAAGACTGCTGCTTTATAATACAGCTTAAAATCTGGTGTGGTTAGGCCACCTCCCTTCACAACTCTTTTCATTAATTCCTTTGATATTCTTAACCTTTTGTTCTTCCAAATGAATTTTGTCATTATGTTTTCTAGGTCTATAAAAAGTTTTTTGGTAGTTTAATTGGTATGGCATTAAATAGGTAAATTAATTTAGGTAAAATTGTCATTTTTATTATATTATCTCAACCTAACCATGAGCAACTGATGTTTTTCCCCCAAATATTTAGATCTGACTTTATTTGTGTGATAAGAATTTTGTAATTTTGTTCATATATCTCCTGTTCTTTTGTTTGTTTTTTGTTTTATTTTTTTGTTGTTGTTGTTTGTCTTGGCAGGGAGGCTCCCAAATATTTTATAATGACTACAATTACTTTAATGGGATTTCTCTTTCTATTTCTTGCTGTTGGGTTTCATTAGAAGTATATAGGAATACCAAAGAATTATGTGGGTTAATATTACACTTTTAAAAACCATTCTTGACACCATTCAAAATTTCTGTGTTTCAGGCAGACTTAAGAGCCCAAAACAAGACAGTGCTTTAGCAAATCTATATCCTCATTAGTTTTATAGTAATAGATCAGATATTTCCTAGTGGTCTAACCCTCCCACCCCCCACCCCCACATACACATGTATACCTCTTTAAAATAAAAGAAAACCAAAGCTCAGCAGTAATAGAGTTCAAGAGAGTATCTGTTTTAAGCCCTTTTGTCATTTAGATTGTTGATATATCAATAGCATTAAGATGATAAGCAAGTCTTTGCTTATGTGGATGGGGTGGGTGGCTGAAAGAAAATGACCATTTCTGACCTCTCTCATCCATAAGTTATAGCTTTAAGAAATACCAAAAAAGCAAGGTGGTGAGTTTTTAGGTTGATTCCACTGAACAGTTTTTGACTTTTTCCCTCTTCTCTGGTTAATTTGGGTATGATTTGCTAAATTTATTAAAAGGTTTCTTTTCTAAATAATCATGTCTGTTTGTAAGTACTGCTTCACATTTGTTTTGGGGTCTCCTTCCTGCCTCCCCTCAGTTTGGTTTATCACTCCAGTTTTTTGTCCAGAGAAACACTAGAAACTTATAAGCTCTGCCAAATCATAGAAGAGGACTACATAATTGATGAACACTGCCTTCTTCTCAAGTTTCCTGTTTCTGGGAAAAAGCCCCAGGTCAGCTACCACTTCTATAAAGGGCAATTATGACCACTAAATCAGGGTGTGGCATGACTCCCTCCATATAGGTGGAGGCACTTAAGACCTGTAAGGGAGGCCCTCAAATGGAAATTCTTCTCCCCCATTCCCTTCCCTCCTTTTAATCATTAAGATATGTAGAAAATAAAAGTTGATTTGGGGGTTATTATTCATGTTAGGTTGTGGGGGGAAAGCTCATATGTACTGAAACATTCTGAGAATGGTGATGGACAATGTCAAAGTATGGAAAGAGCTGTAATTTTTGTGGTTTAGGGCATAGTAGTTTAGATTAATCATCCAAAGTTTTGTATTTGTGTGGAGGGAACCTTTCTCCCTGGAGAGACTTTTTTTTTTTTTGCTTTTTTGGAGGGCAATTGGGGTTAAGTAACTTGCCCAAGGTCACACGGCTAGGTTTTTATTTGTGTGTGCATTAAGTGTCTGAGGCCCGATCCAAACTCAGGTCCTTCTGACTCCAGGGCCGGCATTCTACTCACTGCACCACCTAGCCGCCCCCCAGGAGAGACTTTTGAACAAAATGTTTTTTTAACATTCAAAGGTGTAATCACGGGATTACTTTTCAGTAAAAACAGTATAAGTCAGGGCATAGAAATGTAAATTGTTTTCTGGAGTCCTCTTCTCCTTGCCGCCTGCCCCAAGTCCTTTATTCCAAAGTTGGTCATATGGCATTTTGTTGATAGTTTTTCCTTTGTGCTGGGGTAGTATTTCCCTATATCCTCAATTCTGCTAAAGTCTTAGGGTTGTTGATGGAGCAAGGTCTGATTGTTCTTTTTAGTGCCAAGCTGTCTATATGAACTCCCAATATTTTAATCTCTAATACTCTTTCCTTGTTTTGCTTCTCTCACCTCCTTCCTTTCTCTTTTACTTTCCTCTCAATGAGGTCAGATCTTTGGGGAAAAACAAACACACTAAAAAAAAAAAACAAACAAACAAACGGGGCTTAGTGTAGAAACTAATTGTCAAAGAGTCTCTCCCATGTTTATGCTCTTCTCAAAAAGTATATCCAGTGGTCACTTTTGGATGCATTCATTTTCTGTAATAAAGTTTATCAGCCATTCTCCCCCACAAAAAATGAATTCAAAACAAGACAAAAAATAATTATCTCATTTGATCATCTCGTAAGCCCTAGGAGATAGATTGTATTATTATCATACCTATTTTACATATAAGGAAACTGAGGCAAATAGAGGCTTAGTGACTTGCATAAGGGTACACAACCAGTAAGTGTCTGAGGTCAGATAAGAACTCAGGACTTCCTAAATCCAAGTCCATCACTGCCTAGCTGGCAATAACTGAGCATGTTGTTCCATTATCTAAGAATTTTTAAGGCTGCTCTATCAACTCTAAAACTTAAATACAATTAAGGTGGCAGATATTTTGTCATCCTCAATCTGGTTCCAATTTATTGTAGTTTTTAATGTTGTACTTATGATTTTCTTATTCTTTTTGCCAATTCCAAATGATTCACCCATTACCAGCAGAGTTGCCTTCATTGTAACAATGAAGTTTAAAAAATACAAAAGCATACTCACCATGTCTAACAGCATATGACTCATATGTCTTTCAGTGCTATTTTCCTTTACGCTATTGTGGTCATTATTATGTCAAAATAATTGACACAACTGAAAAATAACATCATCAAAGTACTTAGGTGTAGTCAAATCCATTCTAATGGAAAAATTTATATTTCCATACACGTATCAACAAAAGAAAGGTGAAAGAGATCAATGAATTGATTGTGCATCCAAAACATACACACACACACACACACACACACACACACACACACACTCAACTAAATAACTTGAAAATAAATGAAAAGTAGTTCTTAAAATATAAAGTAGAAAAATAGAAAACAAAACAAAACAAAAAACCCATCTTTTTAATAAATAACACCATAGGGTAGAACTTAAAAAAATAATTATATAATCAACAATGAAAAGGGAAACAATAAAATGGAGATGAAACAAAAGAAATTTTCAGAAGCCCTTACAACCAATTACATGCCAATAAAAACTAAAACATAAAGGGCAAAAAGTTTCATGCCAGAATGATGTTCATAACATAGAACAAGAAAGAGAAACTCTAAGCAACCTAAACTCAGAAATAGAGATTAAACTATCAAAAATATAATGCCTAAAGAAGAGAGAGAAAAAGCCCATCTATATTCACATGTAAATTTTATTAAACATGGAAAGAATATTTTTTCAAAAATATAATTTAAAAGCTCTTTAATAATCTTTTTTCATGAATCAAGTATGATCCTAATATGCAAAGCAGTGTAAAAGTAACAAAATCAAATAAATGATATATCCCATTCACATCAATGAATATTGATACATAAATATCGAAGGAAATGATAGTACAGTTGCTAGGATAACATATTCTATAAATTATTCACTATGGTAAGGTTATATTTATAAAAGAAATGTAGCAGTAACATCACAAATACAGCAGATCATATTAATAAAAAGAGCAATACAATTATGTCATTTTATTGCACATGATTTGATGAAGAAAAACTTCCTTCAACAATATAAAACTTCATATGTTAAAATAAATAAGAAAAACCATAGAAATGAAGGGAGATCTGTTCAATATAATAATCAAAATTTACCAAAACCCAAAAGTTATAGAGAGAAACATTAGGAAGCTTTCCAGTACCATCATAAGTGAAGAAACTCTTCAGATCTAGCCTCAAACACTTACAGGTTGTGTGAACCTGGGTTATTCAATTAATTTCTGTTTCCTTCAGTTTCCTCAGCTGCACAAAGGGGAAAACAATTTCACTTACCTCCCAAGGTGGTTGTGAGAATCAAATAAGATAGTAATTATAAAAAGCTTAGTGGCTAGCACATAGTAAGAACTATATGAATGTTAGGAATAATATTAACAATAATAAAGAGTCATAATAACAGTCTTAAAAAGCTGGTGGTACCTTGGGAATATATATATATATATATATATATATATATATATATATATATATATATACAAATTTGAAAAGGTAAAAGTGAACAATAAATATAGTGTGGACTATTAGTCTGATTAAGGTTTCTGACAAAAGAGAAAAGTTATAGAATCAATCAATTTAATTAAAAATACAGTTGAAACAGAAAGACATAAATGGGAGTAAACTATGGTGAAAGAATAAAAATTCTATTGGATTTTAAAAATCAAGGGCTTCAAGCCACATTTCAGATAAGGCATCAGCAAAAAATATATCCCATCAACAGAGATAAAAAAAAGACAATATCATGCTCCTTGGCATCAAAGATAATAAAACAATAACATTAAATGCACATGTACCCAATGTCATAGTATTTAAGTACTTGACAGAGTAGCTAAATGGTGAAAAAAAAATAGGACTTACATATAACACTATTGATTTTAGGTTAGTTTAGCACTTTTTTTTTTTCCAAACCCAAAAATTATATAGACATGTAATTAAAAAGTAATCTTTGGATCGGAACAGAATGAGTGTGAGAGAAATAGCTTTCATAAGTCTATAATGAAAATTAAAGATGAATTTTAAAAATTATTTTTTTTTCAGCATTAATGGGACTTTAAAAAATCAGAAGCAGGGCGGAGCCAAGATGGAGGAGTAGAAACAGCATTTCCAATGTGCTCTGCCCCACACAAATTTCAAACAATGTGAAAGGGGACTCTGAACAACTTCTGGAGCCACAGCACCCACAGAATGGCACAGAGAAGCTAACCTCCTGCTGAGGACAGCCCAGCAGCCCTGCAGGGAACGGCCAGCACAGCACTCTGAGAGCAGGCAGCACAGTACATGTACAACACATGCTGAATTGCTTATCTTCTCAGAGGGAGCGGGTGACAAGGGAGGAAGGGAATGGATCTGAAAATCAAAGTTTTAAAATTAAATGTTTCATTAGATGTCCAGGCATTGGGGCTCAGAGATTCACCTTGCCCTAATGGCAAAGTTGAAGGGGATATGGGAGAAGATATGGGAGAGAGCAGATTGGATGAGGGGATATGTAGTGGGACTGCTATTCTGGGGTGGTGGGGAGGGAAAAAAATGGGGGGAAAATGTAACTCATAATCTGGTGGAAATGAATGATGTAAACCAGAAGTTAATAAAGCATTTGTTTAATAAAAAAAAATCAGAAGCATATAATAAATAAATGCTGTCAGAAATACTAAACACAGTCATTACATACACAACAATAAAAGCATAATGAATAAAGGAAATATGAATAAAAGATACAGATCTATATTCACACTAAGTAATTATAACCAAAATAATGACAGAAAGAATTAATAAAAGAAATTATAAAGTCTTATATTAGGAAGAAGGCTTTTTTGGATGAAAAATTAATGGACACTGATAAAGTTGTATGGAGTAAAGTGTTTAGTTGTGAACATTCCTATTAAGAAAAGTGAAAAAAATGGGACTAATAAATTGATCATGAAATTGGACAATAAAATAATAACCCATAAATAAATACAAAAGGCAAAATTTGGAAACTTAAGAAAAGATTAAATTCATATAAATTCCATATTTTTAAAGAGATGTTATGTGCCAGGTTTATGTTAGATGTTGGGAAATCAAGCATAAAACAAAGCAATCCCTAATTTCAAGGACCTTTTATTCTAATGAGAGAAATAATATGTACATACATAAGGAAATATAGGACACATGCACAAATTAAATTTAATATAATTTTGTTTGCAGTAAGTGTGGAACAAAAGTGGCAGTGTCTGGAAAGGCTTTTTGGAAATGTCAGGCCTTCCACAGGTATAGCACAGTGAAAAGGTTTTTGGACTTCTTCAATATATTATTTAGTTAGGATGAATTTATTTTCTTTTCAAAAAAATCTATCATGGAATGACTATCAGGTGGAGGGGGGCAGGATACCCTAATGCTATAAGTAACAAAATAAGAATAAAAGCTAATTTAAAGTCAAATTATTATGGCAAAATACTGGATTTGGATAATGAGGGATACATTTTGAGAATGAGAGGTTCTGTGGTAGAGTTGATAGGACAGGAAGAATTGGGTTCAAATCCCACTTCAGACACTGAAAATCTTTGTGGGCCTGAGCAATTCACTTCATTTCTCTGTGTCTTAATTTCCTCCTCTTAATAAAGGGATAAAATTTGATGACCTCTTAGTTGCCTCCCAATCTTAAATCTATGATCCTATGACTAAGACTGTGAATTTGGAATACTGAAATAACATAAATTTAGGAAGAGGTTTGGGTTTCAGGGTAAAAATAATGTGTTCTCTTCTTGGATATGTTTGTTTTGAGGGACCTATAGAATATCAGGTTGGAAATGTAACAGAATACACTCACAAACTGTAAATGAAACTTAAAAGAAGGATTGTTCTCATATATACATATATATGTACACACACATACACACGTATATGTATATATATATGTATATGTGCATATACACATGCATACATATAGGACTGATTATTGTAGAAATTGCACTTGAGAATTTTCAAACCTTCTCATTAATTTTAGGAAATCTGTGGATAGCCTTTCTCTTTCATTGTGTTCTACTTATAGTTTTTTTTTGTTGTTGTTAAATTTATTTTAAAACATTTCTCCAAGCATTCTTTTTATCTATAGCTTCTTTATAGTTCTAGGAACTTCTCTTGTTTGACAGTTTTCTCAATTATTTTTCCTGTGGGAATTTCCTCATGTAGATATTTTCCCCTGTTTTGATTGCTGTTGTTCTTTTAATTTATCACACATATTCCCAACTGTTAAAAGGGGAGCTGAACAACATAGAATTCCAAAGAAAAATATTGCCTGTACTCAAGGAGCTTACATTCAAATTAGAGAAGATAATACACAAAGTAAAGCTGAAAAGGGTGAAGGTAATGTTCCAAAAGACTTGATGTTCCTGGAATTAAAATCAAAGCGCCTGATGAAAAGAATGAAGAGTTTGTCTGGAAAATTCCTAGTCTTTGGGAAGAGTTTATTGCTCTGACTTCCAGTCCTTAAATCAGAAGGTAGAGTCAGTTGATGGTTCTCTGTTATTATATACAAAAACTGGCTAAGTCTCCATAATGAGATTTCAGGTTCCTGATATGCATATGATTCAGCTTATTTATCTTGGGGGAAAGGCATGATGTTAATGGAGTTGAAACCATTCAATACTTAATCCAGAAATGGAGTGCATGTGTGTGTGTTTCTAAAAAATAAGTTTCAAAATTAGATATGAGTTTCAAAAAATATGTTTCCTGGATGGAACTATCCAATTATTAAGATTAAGTGAAATGATGAATCTTGCCTAAAAACTTCATGAAAATTTTAGACAACTCCTCAGCAGTACTCCACTGCAGAAAGAAATAACATCCATCTAGAGACGAAATACTGTGGTAGTTTAAAGGACTTCACCAAAACACTCTTAGTTCACCACTAACCAGAAATAATTTTAACTGGCAACTCACTTTATGGCTTGCAAATTAATATGTAGAAAAGTTAAATACTCAAGGTCAAAGAATAATTGCCCAAAGTTAGAGAACAAATAACTAGCACAGATGGTAACAGATTTAGATGGCCTACTAATCTAATTATGGAAAAAAACAACTTAGACTGAGATTCAGTTTTCAGTTGAGATATGATTTGCATACTTACAAAACAAGCAAATCCTGGAACAGAATATCCAAATATTGGCCTCTTTTTCCTCAATGTTTCTTTACTTCAAATAAATCCATGGTATTTTTTTATGTGATGTTTCTTCCCAGTGATGCAAATAATAAAATCACATGGGGCTTTTCATTTTGTAGTTCTTGTCCATGCTTTCCAACTAAACCTCCAAAAAATAGAATGGACCCAAAGCCCTATCTATATTCTTACTTTTATAAATTGTATTCTATGAAAATCTTGGCACAACTAAGGCTTTCCCTTAGCCATCCTTCCCTTTCATTGTGTATCACACCCTTGTTTCTAGTCCTTCTTTTCACAGTTATATATATATATCACTCCACTTTCTAGCAATGTAGAAATAGATTCCTTTTGATATAGAGGCAAGTCAAATTTAGATTTCAGCTGCTGTAAAATTTTAATTTTCCCCAACGGCAATTCAAATGGATTGTTGAACAAAAATATTTCTTTTTACTGCCCTTAATACCTTTAACTTGACATATCATTAGCTGAAGAACATTTATTCCATCGATAAATATTTATTAAACTGCTACTAAGTGCTAGGCATTGTGCTAAGTGTTGGGATACAAAGAAAGGAAAAAGTTCCTGGTCATGAGGAGTTTACAATCCAATGAGGGAGACAATGCACAGATAACTATGTACAAATAAGCTAAATACTGGATAAAATAGAGATAATCACCAGAAAGAAGGCAATTGAATTGAGAGAGAAGGGGAAAGGTTTCCTTTAGAAGACAGGATTTTAGCTGGGACTTGACAGGAGCCAGGGAGAACAGGAGACAGATATCAGAATAGAGATTATACCATGCATGGGTATAGTCAGTGGTTATATGTCTATAACCTGAGAGTCAAAGATGGAGTGTCTTGTTCAAGGAACAGTAAGGAGGCCAATTTCATTGAATTACAGTGTGAGGAGGGGACAGGTGAGAGGGAAAGTCACTAAATCATAAGAAAGCTATAAAATTGGCAGAGGAAAGGTAAATAAAAGCAGCATAACATAATAGATAGAAAATGGACCATGGAACCAAGAAAATATGGTTTAAACTCCTGCCTCAGCCTCATATACTGTCTCACTCTGGTCAAATAACCTAAACTCTCACTATTATTAGCAATTCAATAATAAATAATAATAATAACAATAACAATAAAATATCGCAAAGAAGATACTGGCCTGCATTGGATGTTGAGAAAATTCTCATTTTGGGGTTCCTTAAACAAATGAATTCATAGACCCCGCCCAGTCTCAGGCCCAGGCCGTATCCATATACTTGATTTCATATCTTTTACAAGACAATAAAATATGAAAATCTCTAAAATTAATTTTAATAAACTAAAACTGGCTTCCTATGATGTTCCAATGTTCATCTGGTATTTATGGCCTTTGGAATATGAAATGACTAATGAATTTTCTCTCCTTGGTTTTTAATTTAACAGATTTTTTTTAATAAGCTGAAGTGAGCAGTAAGTAGTATGACAACCTTTCTCATTTGTTTCTATGCTTTTTTGAGTGTAATAATATCTGGCAACACATTTACCTTCCCTTTAAAAATGATTTTTATAGTTATAGTTATACATTATTCCTCTTTGTGCTCTTTGTCCCAAACAAATCACTTTTTTTTCCTATTTCTCACAAAATATATTGAATCTCCTTTTCCTACTGCATTATTTTGCTTAAAATGTTCTCTATCATCATCTCTACTTAGAAACTCTAGTATACCTTAAAGCTTAGATTAAATGACTCCCCCTATGAAAAGGCTTTCATGATCCTCCAAACTGATCGTACCTTCTTCCAAAAAGTACCTTGCACTTAATACACATACCTGTTTACATGCAAGTATATATCTATGTATCTATGTGTGTATATATATATATATATATGTATACGTGTGTGTGTGTATTTTTTGCATAGACATCTCCTTATGTATTTTGTCTCTTCATAGAATGTTCCTTGATTATATGGATTATTTTGTTTTTATCTTCATATATCACTCTTACCTAATACAATGCTAGGAATGTATTGGTAATCAATAAATATTTTAAATTGATAATTGATGAAATTATTCCTTTTAAAACTATAATTTGGCTGATTACCTCTCAATATGTCCTTGCAGAGGCTTTTTACGGGGATGGTATGAAAGAATCATATAGGATGACAGGACAGGATAGAGGCATTACATGAAAAGGACTATCCAGATGAATGAGTTCACAGATCCATTAGTTACTGAAGAAACTTTATTTAATGATTACACACACACACACACACACACACACACACACACACGGAAGAAAACATGAAGGCTAGCTTTGGAGACTATAATACTATGATGTTTCACCACTTTCAACAACAACAACAACAACAACAACAACAACAAAGCTTCTTGAGTGCAAGGACCCTTTCATTTTTGTTCCTGCATTCTCAAAGTTTAGTTCGGTACCTGGTACACAGTGTTCATTTAGCACCTGCTTCCTGAGCTGACTTGAATTAGGAGCCATGAAGCTCCTTTGATCTTTTTTTCAGTTCCCTTGCCTGGACACATAAATGTACATGCTGGATTTGTTAATTAAGTCTTCTTCCTTTTGTTTAAGTTTCATGTATTATATGCTACTTCATCCTGTATTACTCATGTAATATCTTCTCAGAATTGCTCCACTGAGTCAGATCTCAAAGAATTAAATGCTTCAAAACATGAGCTGGTTTTGCCCAAGGGAAACAGTAATGTCTAGCTAGGTTAGAAGAGGTGGGAAGGAGGATAATTTATTGCTAAGCATGTGCCTTTAATAGCTGTTTTATTTTTTTTTTCTACCTAAAGACAATTGTATTGTCTTAACATAGGGACTTGGAGAAAGTTTTCCATGATTTAACCAACCAGCCATGTGAGACAGCAGCAGAAATTTTCTTTTTAATTTGTTTTAATGTTACTTTCTTAACAGTCACTAAAACGGATCAAATCAACTTCCTTCTTCCTAAAGAAATTTCTTGCAGGATTGAATCCCCTTAGGTTTTTTAGGTAGTTGGATAAGACTGGTACAATTTCATCATATCTTTGGGGTTTGATGGAACAACTGAACCAACATCAGTGAATTTGCATAAAATTTGAAAGGCATTCAGGCTGAAAAAGAATTGATTCACTTGATAACTGGACTGAAAGAGGAAAAATAAATTGTGTAAATATTGCCTCTGAAGTACCAAGTGGATGAGATTATAACGTAAAAACCAAGGCTGCATTTTGGATATATTTTGGCATCTAGTCACAGAAATAGCAGAGAAATATCACATAATTTTCAGTCTGAAAGAGTCTTTAAGAACTCATCTCCCTCAGCCCCTTCCTTTGGGGAATGAAACCCAAAGAGTCACACATATAGAGTTAGTTGAACCCGCCACACTTAATTCCTGGTTCTATGCTGGAGTCATGTCCATAGTTCATGGCCAGACACTCAAATAAGCTAAATGAATAGCAAACCCTCCTATTAAAGCACATTCTCTGAATTTTCTAAGGGTTCTGTGCAATGGTAAAATTTCACAACCAGCTTTTGGGGTGGGGGTTACACACACATTTTATATAAACGCATATATACATACGTATATGCAAACATACACATAGACACACATACACACATTTTAAAATTTAAACTGAATTTTCAACATTTTTCTATCACTCCCAAGTCTAGACAATAAACAAAAGAATGCAATATTTGCCAATTTCTGGTGTATAAATGTTCACACTGAAAATCTGACAAATGGCTCTCACTGAATGACATGAGCTGACTTCAGCATGTGCCTGAGTCTGTGTATTATCCAAGTAGAAATTAAATGTTAAACTTTTAACATCATAGGCTGGACCAATTTCAGCAGAGGTGATTTTGGACAAACTAATAAAGAATATGCAGCTGGCCAATTACCAATCAAATGCCAATTTCTTTAATAGTAAAATGTCAATTATGTATAATGTTAACAGACTGGAAGTCATCTTCATTCATTATCTTGTTTAATTGAGAATCTATAAAATGAGCTTAGATGCTATTCCCAGTGAATTTTCCAAAATGAAGTATCCAAAGAATGATCTAATCAAAAGTGTCATATATGTATAACTGGCCTGCCACACCTCTGACTGTAACCAGAATCATATTAAAATGTCATTGAGAATATTTAACAAAATAAATAAATAAAACACATTAAGATGTATAATGTTAATATGTGTTTTTTCCTAGTCAGGAATTAAGCTGCAGGGATGATTATGTCCAGTTTTGTAGCACCCATTTCTATTTCAGTTTAGAACCACTGATCAATATGATCAAAACTCAGAGTTTAACTGTAGATTGAATCTGATTTTTCCTTTTTTTTTTGATTCATATTATTGCCTATGTCAAAGTGCATTATACTCAGTTGGTTGTACAAAGCCTCTCATTTAA
Source organism: Gymnobelideus leadbeateri (assembly GCA_011680675.1). Taxonomy (NCBI): domain Eukaryota; kingdom Metazoa; phylum Chordata; class Mammalia; order Diprotodontia; family Petauridae; genus Gymnobelideus; species Gymnobelideus leadbeateri. Next base: position 512,827 of record WOXC01008932.1, on the reverse strand, counting down.
AATATATTTTCTCTTCTGTTCTCCCCCACAATGGGAATATTTAGGCTCATCTGTAGTACAATCTGATGAGTTCTAATTTTAAATCTCAAATGGATGAGGCCAATAGAGCTGCCTAGTTCATAATGTCACTCTCTCTTTCTATGATAAGGTGTAATGAAAATGCCAGGGGAAAAATAAATTCCAGGAAAAAATAATTTCAAAAGAAAATGAAGAAGGAATTCACCTGGTTAGATACAAAAATACAGGCTCTGAAGGCTCAAGACTTTGCTTGACTAAAATACCTTTGTCTATTTCAATGTTGTATTGCTTACCTTATAAATAATGCTTGAAATCTAAACCCCAGATCATTTTTCATGAACATCTCTCAGATAATTACATAATTCCTGTTTTGACTATGTTTGGGCTTGAAATGTTGTTTGTTCATCATTTTCAGTCAATAATTCATCTGCCCTGCTTTTATTCTTGACTTTTGGGTGTGAAAATTCTGACCCTTACAGGTACAAGTAATTCCTCAGCTGTAACTTCCTCCCCTGTTTCACAATCTAGAGTGTATCAAATCCAACCAGACTTAGCTTAGAATTTCCAAAGATGTCTGTAGACAGAGTAATAGCCAGCGATTGTGTCAGATCATTACAACTCCACCATTTTTGACCCTTCAATTCAATGTCTTGCCTTCTTTTGAAAAGTTTTATCTTCTTGGTCCCTAGTGTCTTTTCTTATTAGTTGATCTCTAGTTCCCCAAAAATATCTTTAATTAATGGATTTCCTATGTTCTAGACTTAACAATCTTTGATCATTTTTCCTTTTCCAGCTTCTGAAGATCGTCCAGCTGAAATGAATGAATCATGTTCAAAAGGATTGCATCTGATTGTTTGTCCTCCTTGGGCCTTTATTACCATGGCCCTCCCTGGTGGGCTTATTGCTTTTGGCAGCACCTTAAATCCTGGGTTCCCTTGGGATGTGAAAACTAAATTATTGTATAACAATTTATTGGATTGAGAAACTATACTATAGGCATGAGGAAAAAATTGGCAAATGGACACATTTTACTGATTTCATCACACCACAGAATACTCTAAGGTCTCCTTATAGAAATCTGCAACAACTGAACAGAGATCTATTTAACAAACCATGCAGGAAATACAGACATACTCTCACTTCATTCTCTGTTCCTCTGCCTCTATCTCTGTCCCTCTATCTTTGCCTTTGTTTCCCTGTTTCTTTCTATCTGAAACACACAAAAAACCATACACACACACATACACATACATAGACACATGAACGCTGTTAAACACAATCACACTATAAAACACAAATAAAGAATGTATTAAGCCTAGATTAGGCTTTGCAGTTGGATAGACAGCTGGGTAAGTTAATTCACATGTACCTTGGTTAATTAAGGGGAATAAAAAAATAAAAACAATCCATATTATATTTTATTTGGATAATTTTATAGTATTTCAACAACTTCAAGGTGGACTATGTCATAAAGCTAACCTTTCTAAAAGCAACATCTTCTTAAAGAGATAATGTGACCAAATCAAAGCATGTGTTAGTTGCTGAAAAAGTAGTTATGTTCTGAGTGGCTTAAAGTTAATTGACAGACACATTGTGGTTGTAGTACATGATACAACATGTTATCAAATAAAATTGCATTGAAAGGCATCAGCAGGGAGACCTATATAGTGATTGGGAGGTAGTGATCAATTTAGCGATAAGGAGATAATTGAAGATATATAGCCTGAGATTATCCTAATAACTGTAGGAAACTTAAAGGCCTAAAGGAACAAACCTAACATATTGGGTAGGTCTTCTATGAAGGTTTTATGGGTAGGCATGAACAAAAAATACATAGCATGAGAAGACATGGCATCCTAGAAGTATCGTTCCCTGGTGCACAGACTCCACCTCAACCATAGCTTGGTAGTCATCAATTTCATACTTGCCTTTATCTTCAAGATTTATCTTATTTTTCACTTTCTCTGTAAAGCCCTCACTTCTCCATCTTTCCTGAACACTTTCATTTACTTCTTGATATACCCATAGACCCATGTACTAGTTCAATTGCCATCATTCTTTGATCCTTCACTTTTAATTTGTCAAAAAGAGAAGCTTAGAATAGGTCATTCTAAGATTTTAGGTCTCTGAAAAGATGCCAACATACATCAACAGGGTATTTTTCATTGGAAACTTCCTACAATGGTGAAATCCTAAATAGACATTGAATCTGCCAAAAGAATGCAATTTATTTGATATAACCATTTTGGGATCACTAGCACTGGATCTTATGTACTGTAGATGCTTTAAAAGTGTTTACTGAGCTTGATTTCCTTGGCATACACTGACAATCACTCCCCTCTCTAACCACTGAATTAATCCTTCTGCATTCTCCATCTCTACCCACATTCTTTCAGTAATTATTCTGACACTCTCCAATCTACTTAATTATGCATTTACACCATTATTTTCTCATATTTCTCTTTTTTCTCCAAATACTGGATCACTCCGTCATTCCCAAAACAAATCGATACTCTCAATCCATATTTCTTATTTTCCTGTTTTAACTAGTCCTGTTGGTAGGGATGGTAACAAGAGCTTTTTTTTCTCCTCACTAAATCTCCTATAAATTGCTTCTACTTTAACTTTATGACCTCAAACATCCACAGGTCCTGACAAGTAAATTTCTTTCTATGCCAATGGGGATAGTTCCCACATCAAAGTTAATGTGAAGCAAAATTGAAAGGATACAGGTGATATTGACTTGAGTAATTTGCCACATTTTTACTTTCTAAGCTATAGTGCTTTGTTTTAGAAAAAAATGAGAGATTGGAATAGTTGATATTTTAAATAGAACGTGAACATTTGCAATTTAAGATGATTGTTTTGGCACATGATTAACTTCCATTTCTATGATGAATTTAAGTCAATAAATATTTATTAAACACACATAGTAGATGAAAATTGTATTAGACATCAAAGGAGACAGAAAAATACATGAGTTTTCAGAATAGGGATGGTTATTTCTGGTGTAATCAAAGCGACTTTCATTTGCTCTGTGCATAAAGAAGAAGTAAAATTTTAAAAGGAATTTTAACAGGAGTTAAACAATATTTTAAGAGGGAACAACCAGTATTCTCATTTATCTGGAGTATAGAATATATGAAAAGGATAAGGAGTTAAAAGTATAGTTAGGTGAGAGATATTTGTAATATAGTCAAAAGCATTAAATTTGGAAGAAAATGACATTGTTCTGAACCCTGACTCTGCTGCTTAATAGCTGTATGACCATAGGCAAGTCATTTTTCTTTTCTAAGTTTTATTCCTCACTTGAATAATATGGTGGTTGTACTAGAGAATATCCTTCTAGAGATCACATTCAGTGTTAGATTCTAGGATTCTATGAACATGGACTGGAGTCAGATCATAGGGTTTGGGGTGAAGTGGGAAATTGCTATTCTAGCCTTAGGAGTTTGGATTTTACATGGCAGGTGATGAAGGAAACATGAAAATTTTTTATTTAGAATCAGCCATTTTCAGGGGGGAGGAGCCAAGATGGTGGAGTAGAAAAAGCACGTCCAAGCCACTCTCCCCCCAGATCACCTCCAAACTATGTAAAAGCGGACTCTGAACAACTTCTGGAGCCCCAGAACCCACAGAACCACACAGAGAAGCTAACCTCCCACTGAGGACAGCCCAGCAGCCCTGCAGGAAGGACCAGCTCAGCAGTGTGGGAGCTGGCAGCACAGCTCGCAGTGCACGGGGAGCTGAGCACAGGTCTGTCTGAGTTGAGGTTTTAGCCCCAGGATGGCTGGGCTAGCAGCCAGGTGGAGGGACCCCAGAACACCAGCAGCTGTGGCGATTCCAGAATTATCAACATAGACATGTGTAGGACAAAGTGAGAGGTTAGTGCCCTATGGACTTTGGGACCAGTATTTGGGGAATGTGTCGGCTTCGTCCCCTGGGGGCTAGAAGCCACTGAGGACACACTCCATTTTGTAGTTTTCAGAGGCAGCTCCAGCTCCTGGCATGCGAACTGTAGGGAGATCCAGCGATCAGTCTTCGGGGGTAATCACACTTGCTTTAACTTCCCTGGATCTGGATTGTGATCTGTAGTGGAGGTTGTGGGTGTGTTTCCAGCTTGCCAGAAAAAGGAAGTTGTCCCCCCACACTTTCGGGACAAAAGTTCCCCTGGCTGGTGGCAGAGCCATACTGTGGCAACAAGCCCAAAAGTCAAGTAATTAAGTGGCAACATGCCAAGGCAAAGGGAACAAATTAACCATAAAAATGCAACCTTAGACACCTACTTTGGGGGCAAAGTGGATCGAAGCATAGAACAGGAGGAGGGCTGTGAGGTCAGAAATCCTGCTCCAAAAGCCCCAAAGGAAAACATGAGCGGGTTACAGGCCATAGAGGACCTTAAGAAGGACTTTAAAAATCAAATAAGAGAAGTGGAGGAAAAATTGGGAAGAGAAATGAGAAGGATGCAGGAAAAGTATGAAATGAGGGTCAACAGCCTGACTGAGGAAAACAACACCTTAAAAAATAGACTAACTCAAATGGCAAAGGAGGCCCAAAAGGGCAATGAGGAGAAGAATGCCTTAAAAAGTCAAATTTGCCAGATGGAAAAAGAATCTCAAAAGCTCACTGAGGAGATTCATTTCTTCAGAGTTAGACTGGAGCAAATGGAAGCTAGTGACTTTATGAGAAATCAAGATGCTGTTAAACAGATCCAAACAAATGAAAGAATAGAAGGCAATGTGAAATATCTCATGGGAAAAACCACTGACCTGGAAAATAGATCCAGGAGAGATAATTTAAAAATTATTGGACTACCTGAAAGCCATGATCAAAGAAAGAACCTAGAAAGCACCCTTCAAGAAATTCTCAAGTAAAAAAAAAAATATTTCACATATCTATTTTAGAGGGAAGAATATTTTTATTTTACTTATAGATTTATTTTCTTATTCCTCCATCAAAATTATTGAAATAGAATATTTCACACTGATCAAATTCTCCAATTAATTGTCAAAATTCCATTAAATATGAATGTAAAGAAACAGGAGTACATGGCTAGTACTACTTATATCTGATGTTCACTTTTTTTCACTTTTATCACTGCCCCACACTTAACTGATTTATTTTTCAAAGGAGGACATTATTTTGTTTTTTTCCCCTGTAGACTCAGAAACCAATATTCCAATTTCAGTAAAATATCATTTATACATGGGATTATTTTAGCTACAAAAACAACTTTAGTGCACCAGTAACTAAACAAAATGAAACTTTTGTTAACATTTTTGTAGTGGAATTTGAGTTAGAGAGAGAAA